>CM040426.1:83527810-83553127 GCA_022702705.1 Papilionanthe hookeriana x Papilionanthe teres
CTCTATTAGATGCACCACTATATCACTTGGCCAATGGTGTTCATCAACCATCTTGCACAAATCTAAGTTTAGGAGACAAAAAGGTTGGAAAAGCTTTTCTTGTTAAACAAGAATTGAAGATTGTTTTCCATGACTAATCTTGTCAAAGATGAGTTGGGCACTTGCCGAGCCACTTGCACAAGGAGTGGGGGTATTATAGTAGTTCGCACCTTACTAGTGGAAACCATTATTTAGGCATTCCTAGGCAAAATCCTTACCTAGTGTTACTATATTGTGAAATATGTTTTGCTTTGATTTGAGGATAGATGCAAGTTTTTCATATGATGAAGATGATTTAGTTCTTGATGATGATAACTTGACATAAGATGAAGTGTAGCATCAAGGGTTGAAGAAACAATTACGCATACTTTGAAACAAGTTGATCAAATGTCGGTGCAGGCACTTTTGTTCTATAATACTAAATCTCGATGATGATGATGATGATGATGATGATGTTGTTGATGATGTATCCATGAATATAGAGGATGAGATGGAGGGCTACAGGTTTAGTGGTAGACAATAATGCATTGCTGATGACGAAAATGGAATAAATAGCAGTCGATATTGTGTTGCCTCTAGACTATGCATGCTACAAACCCTTTTGGAATGGAATAGGACTCACCATTTTATGATTTTGTTGGACATAATGTAATGTGATGCTTTTTATTTTCTACTCTTCAATATTACACCTTGTAATATTTTATATTTATGAACGATGCTTATATTTTTCTAATTTCCTCACTTTGCTCGGGCTAATGCCTTTAGCGTATGATGCTTCAAGCTTTAAGCAACTAAATCATCTTTAGTGTACCTGGCGCTTTTGAAAATGCAGAGTTTAATTGGATAAATAATAGGATAAGAAAATATAAAAGAGATGGGAATGTTGGAGTGGGGAGTAACTAATGCAATACTAGGAAAGCATAAAAAATTATCCTAGTATTTTTAAAAATATTTGCAGCACTTCTGGATTGTTTCAAGATTTTTGTATCAATTTTAATTCTTAGGATTTTATTCATTTTAAATTATTTGATAGGATTTTTGGGGCTTATCCAGACTTAATTTTAATATTAGTTTTATTTTAAATTATTTTATATGTACAGGGATTTGAGCGTTTGTAATTTATAAATCCAATTATGCCTAAAATTTGAAAATATTCTCTTATTTATTCTACCTCTTATCTCTCTCTTCATGCAATTCTCTGTATATTATTCTCTCGTACCTTCTATTCTTACAAATCCCCTCTACTCAGCATTACACACTTACTGAGCCCTTCCTTTGGCATCTCTCTCCCCTCTCTCTCTCATCATACTACATAAATATCTAAATCCTCATGGATACTCTTATCTCCTTTGAAACTCCCCTAGTCCTCAAAATCTAAGTATCAAAAGCCTTATCTAGTGAATTCTAGGTCTAACATGTGATTCCATAGGTAAATTTGAGAGAAGAATGAAGAAGAGGGAGCATGTATCCTTCATCAACGGCCCAACAATAAACTGGCACATCTGTTCTTTAGTTCGCCAGTAACACTGATTGATTATGTAGTAATGGTAAAAATGTTGAGAAGCACGGGCATGCAATAGGAAAGCATGCAATAATAGGACAGAATGCTAGAATTATTATTAATACTCAGGAAAGAAAAAGGGGCACGATGAATGCGGCTTGGAATTAATTTGGAATTGGTATGTTTATTAGTGTATAATTTTGGAAAAAAAGAGGCTCTCCATGATGATTCTACCAACCACAAATAGGTGGGACAGAGGTCATATTGATATTTTCCGTTTATTGCGCTTCTTTATCTGCATTCTTGTATCTTATTTTTTCATCTTTTGACTTTTATCTATTAGCTTGTTTGCTTAGTCCGGCTTAACGGAATTTGTCATATTCTTCTCTATCGTTCAATGTTTCAGTACCAATTCTCACTTCTCTTCTTTTCCCAAATTATTCATTGTTATAATTCATGGCACGGGGTACTCATTATGTGAATGCTTGTGACATGTAGGGTTCATAGAAGAAGAGGAGGGTATGTCGGTGGATGTTCTACGCAAAGCACTCTCAGCAACAGAGGATGGCTTCCTATCAAAAGTCAAGAAGAACTGGTCAAACATGCCACTTTTAGCAACAGTTGGATCATGCTGTTTAACTGGGTTTGTATGTGGTGGCATGCTTTATGTGGCAAATCTTGGAGATTCTCGTGCTGTGTTGGGAAGATTCAAAATGCATGAAAGGGGTGTTATGGCTGTGCAACTGACACAAGAGCACAATGCATGTCATGAGTCTGTTAGACAAGAACTTCGGTTATTGCATCCTGCTGATCCGAAAATTGTGGTTTTAAAAAATAGGGCTTGGCGTGTTAAAGGGATCATACAGGTCAGGACTCGGTGCTTTTTTTATTGGGGCATTTACATACATAGCACGCAATTCATATGTATTTACATATCTTACACATAAACTTTCATATTTGCACACATAGAATTCAAATCTCTAGTACCGCTTTTAAATTTGAAATGTATGTAAATATGAAAGTTTTGGTGAGATATATAAATACATAAGAATTGAGTGCTACGAATGTAATTTTCCCTTTATTATTTCTCTCCTGTTTCAGCTAAAAGAAATCTTTCTTTTCTGTTGCTTTATTGTAATACTTAACGATAAGGGCCTGTGGGCAGAAAAATTTTCGGAAGTTACTGTATGCCTTTGGCTGACGTCACAAATTTGAGAAATTCCATGATCCTTGTATCTACCAATGTAGTTTATTATTATTATTATTATTATTATTATTATTTTTTAATTTATTTAATTCAAACATCACCTGATCAAATTAAATGTTGTAAAATTGCTAACAGATATTTGCAAATTAGCTTTACCCCTTCCAACATTAAATGATTTACTGATTTTTTTCATGACATGAATTTCTCTTAAGTAGCAAATCCTTTGGTATTTTGAATCGAATTTAATGTTTTGACTTGCTAAGGTCATCACACCTGACCTTGCTTTATCTTTTACTCGTTGTACCTGCTATTTAATTTATTTGGCCTTTGGAACATTGTTCCCTCAAGATGTTGTATTTGCATTAGTTTTGTAATATACTTTTTTGCAGGTATCCCGATCTATTGGAGATGCATACTTGAAGAAAGCAGAATTCAATAAAGAACCTCTTATTGGAAAGTTTCGTGTTCCAGAATCATTTTCTAAGCCAATCTTATCAGCCGAGCCATCAGTAGTGACGCATAAGGTTTGCCCACAAGATCAGTTTGTGATATTCGCATCCGACGGCCTGTGGGAGCACATGACTAACCAAGAAGCTGTGGATATGGTTCAAAACTTCCCCCGTAGTGTAAGATGCTTATCCTGTTATACTCTATCTTTAAAGCTTTTCTTTTGATATGTTTTATGTTGAACAGAAAATGCATTATTTTTCCAATTTAAAAATGTGGTACATACTTCAATTTCTATTTCTTCATACTTTACTCTGAAATTGTTTTAAAGTTCAATTTAAGTCATCAATCGTGAATCTTGTCTAAAACAATTGTATTTATTGTCATCATTTTTTTCACAGTTGCAACATTAAAATTTATTGTATTACATCTTATTTTAGTCTTTTCTGGAGTGACCATGTTTACTTTTGAGGGATATTTTGGGTGCTATGGCTAGCTACTTTTTATAAGAACGTTCACTCTCACTAAAATTTATTGTTACACAGACATCCTTAATTTTTTTTTTTTCAGATGTTTTGTTGAAAAGCACGGAGCACACATACATTTTAATACCCTTTTTATGCTCCATTTTTTGGGTACATGTTGTCAAATTTTTACCCATTTTATCAAAGAAGAAAAATGAATCTAATACTTCTATCATTCTCCATTTTAACCCACAACCTTGTTTTTTTACAAAGGCATGCTGCACAACGGTGCATATCTGGTTTAGTGTATAATATCTATGCAAGGCAAATCTGTAGATTTTTCATATTGATTCTATAGAGCGCATTTTATCAGCAGTAAAATGAATCTATTACAGATCTAATTCTCTGTTTAATTCCCATACCTTGCTATGCTTAAAAAGGTATGAAGAGCACAAAGGTGCATCATTTTAGATGTCGAGTGGAAAATATTTCTTTAAGACAAAGTTGTTAACTCTTCATGTAGATTATGAAGAGCATAAGTGCACATAATTTTCGGTTTCATTTTGCTATAGTCAGGCATTAATAATGGTTCATAATGTTGGTTTGCCTCAATTCAACCTTCTGGTTATTTTTCTTAATTTTTTAACATCTTATGACATCGGTTTTTTTGAAAGCTTGTTAGCTTTTTTTCTTCCCAATAGGAATCATATCTAAAATCAGAATTTGCTTTTGGTAAAAACAAAGTCTTGTTTACCTTATTTCATGTAGTATTATCACAGGCTAATAAAAATAATGTGAATACCAGATTTGGTAACCTTGAACTCTGATAATGTGCAGGGAATTGCAAAAAGGCTAATTGAAGCGGCATTACAAGTGGCAGCAAGGAAAAGAGAGATGAGGTACTCTGACCTCAGAAAAATAGAACGTGGTATCCGGAGACACTTTCATGATGACATTACTGTAATAGTTTTGTTTCTTGACCATTCCCTTGCGAGCAAAAGTTCTTATACTGGTCCTGTGCTTTCACTAAGACCGGGCAAAAAAGCAGTCCATAACTGACCATGTTGATGCATACTAACTACTATCACTTATGTAACGTTGTTTCTACTCTTTAGAGTTCGTGATGTAGTTCCTTTTGGATGCTTTTGATGGTATTCTACGGGCAATGGTTCTCCTGGATGGTGAGTAACTGGTCGCTGAACACTAAAGGTAATGATCTTGTCAGCCCAGCATTCAGATATATAGCCTTTTATTCTCCCCAGAGTTAACTTTGTGTTTCTAAGCTATTGCCTTTTTGTTTGTTCAAGTAATAAATAGTACCTTTACTTTATGCTTGTGCTTAGAGATGGAACTCAAAACTTGCCTGAACCACATAAACTGTGTATGGTGGGCGTTTTGTGTTTTGTAACTAACACACACAAAAAAAAAAAAAAAAAAAAAAGGAAAAAGAAAAGAAAAAAGAAAGAGAAAATAGCTTTATTTGCATTGATGTTGATAATATCTTGTAAATATAGGTTTTGAATATTACAAAATGTAATTGTTTTTTCATGAAGATATATTCTGAGTTCTAGTTTGTTGCATTTTCTTCATATCCAGTTATAGCTGAACAGAAATATTTAGAAGCGTAAGTATTCGTTTCATGAGCCAGATGAGTCCTGAAACCATAGGAACTATTTTTGTTAGTTTCATTTCTATAGCTGGACCGGCTGTTAGAATAAGAGCACATATTTAATAAGCTGTCTTTAGGCTCATTTCACTATCATCATCTGTCTTATACCTTGCCTAAAATGGATGTCATTCTTTGATATATTTTGAAGCTTACCAGCATCCTGACCAAATGTAGGAAAACAACTTTAATGAAGTGAAGAATTCAACTTTTTTCAACGGATTAAACTAACAATTCCTGTAGCAATTAAAAAACTGCGTTTAATTTTCATAAACATCAAGGAATAATTTTGCTGCAAGTTGATGACGCTATACATGCGTACCAAAGGAAAAGACTGGTGCTATGTAGTTGCCAATCTAATTAAATAGTGATATTCTAACATTGATAATACCTATGTAGATGGCAATCTAATCAAATTGTAGTATTCTGACATTGGCAATATCTACCAGTTATTTTAAATAATATTTGGATCAATCGTTAATAAAAGCTTTGACCACAACTAATATTTTTCTTGCTTATACTAATGAATCTCAAGTTGATTTTTGTGTTATTTTAATAAAGAAAACCGTGATGATAATCATCTTTGACTACGATATTTTTTCCTCGTTTCATTTTGTTATTAGATTGACGCAGTCTAGATAGCAATTAAATTTAACATTTTTTTAGATTATTCCAATCTAGATAATATTATCTGTATCAATCCCAAAGAAAATATAACATCAAGCCATACGGCTTTTAGTTATTATTTTTATTAGTTAGATAACAAATTTAATGTTACATCAAAGATTGAATCAAATATCCACAAATGCCCAAATATTGCAGCCTTCTAACATTATCTTAAACAACATATTTCATCTTTTGTCAAGCCATTAATGTCACCTTTTAACATTATTGGTGTTAATTTCTCAAGCCCTTTCTGTAAACTTTATAATTTACGTATACCAATCATAAATGTGGACTAAAGTTGTAATGTGAAAGACAAGCGATTATTACATCCGGATTCTGTAGGTACGACTGATAATATTTTAACTGTTATTGGTAGTATTGTTGTGTTATTTTACCATAATATCACCAATAACACTTATATTACTACCATCTGCATCTAATTTGGATGCAGCTCATTCTGATGTAATAATTTGTCGTGAAAGACGGGATAAAACATCTTCTATGCACAATTTTGCATTTCTTACAAAACGAAATAAAAAAAAAAAAAAGAAAAATACTGCTAGAGGGATTGTTCTTCTTTAACATCGCCAACTCCTGACATTTCTAAATGGCAGAACATCAAACGAGACGTACGAGCCTGTTTGGTTCGGACTGCAATTGTTCAACTTCTATACATTGCGAATGCTTGCAGAAGCATTTGCTGGGAAAATGTATTATCTGTTTGGTTGCTAGTTAGTGAGGAAAACAGTTCTTGAGCATTTTCTCGTAAAAATAACCGCCTGCACTCGTTTATTAAAACTGTTCGAAATTTTCGATTTATTTATATGATATACATGTTTTGCAAATACAAGTTTCTTTTTAAAATTTTATGTTTTAAATATTGAAAGTAATAAATAAAAATTTTATTTTTAAAAGTTTAACGCCAAAATTTTGATTTTTTATTTTAACACTCAACAATATTTCATATACTATATATTTAAATATATATTTAAAGCTAAAAACGATCATATATTAAAAGTTATTTCATATCTATATATTTATATTTTTAAATTAGTAAAAGATGTGTTTAAAAATATTTATCGATTTATATGTACGTATTTTAATATATACTATATCATTTAAAAGTATTAAAATTTTGAGTTTAAAATAATGTAATTGCAAATGATTTGAAACAAAAAATATGAAGATAATGATTGCATATCCCAAAAAGTCATAAAGTCCTGCAGATATGCATCGTGTCCTCTCAAGCACGTCTTACGCAACAATACTGATGAAAAAGAAGCAGTAGGACAATTCACAACAACAACTAACACGATAATAATGTTCGCTTTAGTTTTCGGTTCTCGTAACTCCCGTGTCACACGATTTTCCAGTGAAGCCGTCCACTCTCAAGCATCGGGCTCTTGAGAATCTAGTAGGCTCATCCGCCCATCGGAAGAAACCGCATTCGTTGTGAAATGTTTCGAGGCGACGAATAAAACTTTCGGCGAAAGCATGCGGTTGTCGTGATGTTAAAAGCGATGTTTGGAGGCCACAGTGACATAAAATTCGGTGAGAGGTAGCTGACATGGTGGAACTCATTTCTTCACGAAATGCGAGCGAATATATAAATTAAATACTTTGATTGCCAACTGCGCAATTTCTAAATCAAAAACTAAACTAAACATCAAACATCACCAACATAATCATCAAACCACAAAATTTAAAAGAAATACATTACTTTTACATACCACAAAATTTAATAAAACTCCGATACAAGTCAAAATAGAACTGATCCAAAAATCTAGCTAAGGAGATACAATTCTATGTCATATTAACCAATGCATTTGTTATTTCTTCTCGAAGCGATGCCATGTCTTCAGCACCTCGCCGTCTTTGATGCAAATTTTAGGTTGTTCACTATCATCAGTTACAGAACCTACTTGGTTTTCTGCTGGTTGTGCAGCTACTTCATTTACTTCTGCACTGCAGAAATCAACATCGAATCTCGATGGATGACGCTAATGTAATTATGCGGCGTCGTTATTCGTTATAACGATCCGCACTCGTTGTAGAAAACGGATACGAGGGCATGTCTCGCGGTATAACCCATTTTTTCTTCCAAACACCAAATGTCCTCTCGATCACGCCTCTTAAGAAAGAATGTCATTTGTTGAAGGCACTCCTTCCGGGTTCGTGTCGCATTACTTTGCTTCTTTCAAAGTTCGATATATGATACCTTGTGTCCGGGAATGGTTTCATATAACCTCTTTGCATCGGATAACCGGCATCCACCAGATAATATTTTCCTGTTTAAAATTTGTAAGTAATTTTTTATGTATGAAGATCACATAATTGAATTTTGTTAGAATACACATACCGTTTGGTGGATGCGGAAAACGGTAAGCGTTCATTTCTCGTTGCGACTTTTAAATATTCTCATTGTCATGTGCACTGCCCTCCCAACCAGGCATAGCAAATGTAAAACACATGTTAAAATCGCATACTGCCATGACGTTTTGTGTTGGTATTCCACTTCGGCCGATAAATGCAACTTTCCTATTTTTTCGAAACACGTGCATCAACATGTGTTCCATCAATTGCTCCGATACAATCCTAACAATGTTTAGGCACATTATTTGTATGTTGATTCAAAAAATGAATAATGAATTGTAAATGAAATACCTTAAAGAACGACATGTACTGAGGATCG
The DNA here is from genome assembly GCA_022702705.1 of Papilionanthe hookeriana x Papilionanthe teres. NCBI lineage: Eukaryota > Viridiplantae > Streptophyta > Magnoliopsida > Asparagales > Orchidaceae > Papilionanthe > Papilionanthe hookeriana x Papilionanthe teres. Next base: position 83,536,493 of record CM040426.1, read on the forward strand.
TTACGAATATCTCGTGGTATTTGTGCAAATGTTGGATCAAGTGGCTTCATAACATCTCTACCTAGGCTAAGCAGAGCATTCAAACATACTGTGAAGTACCTACTAATTGTTTCTGAAGAATGTTGAAACCGTTCTATCGCTGAACGCATCGACTCGTTCTGCGAAAGTATGTAAATAATGCTGCTTAATACCTCCCGATTTGTTGTCCTCGTAGACCCATGCGATCTATGAGAGTCAACAAGCTCCGCTAAAAGATCTTTAAATACCTCCCGATTCTAAATATGTTGTGGAATCCGGTTGGATGTCCTTCTAACATCTCCACAACCCATTTTTCCCCAATTTGTGCTGATGTGTAACACCGGGGACGGTCAATGTAGGTGTTGTAGTAGTCGATTGCCAAGTTTATTGCTGCGTTTCTCCTCCTACGGCGACGTTCCTCAGGATCCATACTAGATTTTACTCTGAATTTAAAAAGAAAACCAAATCAATAAGCAATTCATATGCATAATTTATCCCAAGTCACATGCATAATGTAAACACTTATCAGAACAATATGAAAGGAACGATGAAAGAAAAATGCGTTAACAAAATAAATCGTTCAAAGAAACAACCAGACAATCATAAGTTTAGATCAAATGCTTAGTTGTCCAAATGTGCTATTTAAACTACAATTTGAACCCAAGTCACATGTTCCTCCTGTAATAAAAATGTCGTAGGTACTTCACCCTACGTTTCTTAGATATTGCCATGAAGAAGTCCCTGTGTACCGAATCCTGTAGCAGCTCAACTGCGAAATAATACAGGTCATCATCAGCTGCAATGTCTTCATCCTCCTCCAAAATTGAAACCACATCATTCACCGAGGATTTCTGCACTTTATGCGGTGCATCATTTGAAGATTCGACCAAGTAGGAGAGTTGAGCCCTGTATGATGCAGCTCCACTCTTCTTCCTACCTTCGAAGCGAGGACGCTTTGATCGATTCGTTGACTGCATCTCAGTCTATCCAAGGCTAGGTAGTACTTGGAGAATCATCGGATAGACTGACAGCCACAGTCTCCTGGGTCTCAGCAAATCCGACCTCGCTGGGTGCACATGCATACTTGCCAGTGGCGACGATACCATTGAACATCCGATCCATCCTTTCCTCGAGATCAGGTTCAATTCCAGCCAGTTTAAACTTCTTTGCAGTGGGAACAACCTGAGACAAAAGTGGATCTATTAAAATTAAGCAAGATTTGTAATAACTTTTGAAATTATGAAAAAAAACATCTCTATACTTACCGCAAGTCGTTGTGCTCGACACTCTTCGGATGCATCTATGGTGCACGTAGTCTGGATTCCAACCGAGACACATACACCCATTTTTCGGATCTTTCCACGTCTTCCAATCTTTTTCGAGTCGATCCCATTTATTTTTAAGTTGCGACCTATCATACGTCCTTCCAGATTCTTCTTTAAAAATCTTAACAACATTTTCCCAACCTTCTTTATTGAGATATGTGGACGGTCTATTTCCAACTCTATCTCTTTTATGCATAGATCACAAAAGAGATATTTTATGTCATTTTCCCATGTTGCAGGTTGAGCAATTTCCTTCCCCTTACTGACCATGTTATAGTAAGCTAGAGCACATATATAAACGAAATATATTGAAATTTATAACTGGGCTAACATTTGAAACAACGTAGAAACGAAATACATTTAATTTTAAACTTTAATCACATCCAAGCTAAACATAAAATTAAAAACAAAATTTGCAAAAAAATATAAAAGAACACGTATTATTTTACGTAGTTCGGTCAATATGACCTACATCCACGGGAAAGAAGGATGGAAATTTTATTAGAGGATGAAAGAGGTAGGTACAAGTCTTTCATTCATACATGACTTCACCTCCAACATAGGACTTCACATATAGAACACCACTATAAGGGCCGAAGCAGAGACGACTTCACCCCAACAGAAGCAGCTCAAACATAGGACTTCACCTCCAACATAGGACTTTACATACAACTACAAACAGGCCCCAAATAGCTTAAAAAAAGCACAAACCCGAGCCCAATAACGATCTAAACCCGAGCCATTCAATGGCTGCATAGATGGAGGCTGCAGGAACAACAGAAACCAAAACCGAGCCCCAACATACCGTGGGGGTAGCTGCTTGCAGCAGCAAAACAAAGCAAAATAGAAAAAAGAAAGCCCCCTCCAACCAAAATTTGTTCAAAACATGACAAAGTGATTGACAACCACTGAAAACTCTTTAAGCAATATACTTTTTTTTTTCCAAATTAACATATTATTTACAAATCTTGTAATTAATAAAGCATGATATTCATCCCCTTCAAATCCCTTTAAAACACACATCCTGCATTACAATTGCTTTGTGGTTCCATTTCTCAAATGGTGCATCAAATCTACCTTAAATTATAATCAGTAATTTCTACCATACTATCACCTATTCTCATTTAGATAGAAAACCCAAATGCCAGATAGGGGAATAGCTGCAGGTGCATCAAAATAGAAAAAGAAACCCCTCCAAATTCAAATGCCACAGGGAGCAACCAACAGGAACAACAAAATGTCAAACCGAGCCAGATTAGGCCCCAACTCGAGTCATCATATAACTAGGATCAAGCCTAGCACCAAGCTGGCAAAAAGAATCGAAAACGAGCCCCAAAGTGCCATGGGGACAGCTGCTAGGCAGCAGTAAATAGAAACAAAACAACCCCTTATCTCAAGTGCTGAAGGAGCAGCTAAAACATCAAAAAGAGAGAAATAAAACATATAAATAAAAAGGCTTCCAAACAGGTGCAAAGGAGCAGCTAAAACATAAAAAACCAGCCCTTGGAACATGCATTTTGCTTAGGCATCCTTGGAGGATTGTCAATAGGCTTTCAAAATAGGGCATTTTATAATTATCAATAGGCTTTCTTGGAAAAAATGTTAACCGTATCTTTCAAAATAGGGCATTTAATAATTGGAAGATCTACAAAGATACCACCCAAATCGTATGTAATTACATATCTAACATGTAAACCTCAATTTATACACAAGCCAAATTATCTATGCATGAAAAGGCATATTTAACTTTCCAAAAAGTTAAAACAGTGGTGTTTTAGATGCAATATAAAAGAATTGGGTGATATAAATGTGAAAAACAAAATGTAGGGGTTAGATCTGTAAATGCTAAATAAATAGGATTTGATTGGTATGTATGTAAATGCCCCTTGAAAATTTTGCTTAAAAAACACACAGTAAAGCCTTCTCCAGCGAATGAATGAGGAAGCCCATTTCATACTCCAATAGAATCTTTGATATGTGCCTCACCACTCAATATTTGATACTGTAGAACTTATTTATGCCTAAAATTTCCAAATAAGGTATGATTCATATTACCAAGCCATTGCTCACTGTTTCAGGAAACCAAAGATAAGAATAAGCATTCCTCTTACTGACAAGGTAGATATAGCTTTAAAGCATTAGAATTATAAGCCATTAGAGGTAATAAACCAACAATCCAATCAAAAATCAAATGAGATATATAGCAATTACATATTAAACCATGTTACAGACCAAATAAAAGGTCTTCTATATATAACTGACATGGAGCAGCTATGCATGACTTCAAAGAGAATTAAAACAAGAGTAGATATGTTCTTTTGCAAATCTCACATAATCTCTTCCAGGATTTCTTTCATAAATTGTTAATAAATTGCAAACAATGTGATGCCAACCTCTTCCAAAATTTGTTTAGAGCAGCAGGAGAACTAGGATTTGCAGTTCAACATAAAATATAAAAAAAATATACTCCATCGAACTACTCGCAAGAGCTTCGAACCTAACTGCAGGATTTTTTTGCCACTTTGCAAGGATTTCTCAATGCCAAAAATCATTCTCAAAGATTTTTCAATGCTAAATAAAATTTACCCAAATAAAATTCAGATTTTCAAAATATCGTATATAGCCAAATAACCCCAAATAACAAGGTAGAAGAAAGGCCAACTGCCCCCAAATATTTCTGAATGCCATATCAGCCCAACAGCATGCCAAATGAGCTAATTCAATTATAATAATCAATGCAAAGCATGCCATAAAACTCCATTTTTCATTATCGCATAGAAATGAGAGTTGAAGATAACTCAAAAAACCATTCTAGCCCTTTCACATTCAGCTAATTTGAACAGATCAAGCCTTAAGAAGATATCAGAAAACCGCAAACAAGAATTGAATCCATAGTCAGTGTAAGAAGCATAAGCTGCATGGAGAATAAGGAAATAGCTGGAACTTCATTCCAGAAAACCACAAAGAACAGTAAAGGCAGTAAACTCCCTAAAATCTCATGCCATCTCTCACAGATCCAAACGAATTCCATAAAACGTAAACATAAGAAACAGGGATAAGATGTCGAGAAAACGGGAGGGAGTAGAGAAGGAAGATGACGATAAAACACGTAAAATACCTCAGATCTGCAAGTAGATCGGCAAAAAAGGCTCGATTTTTACCTGAGATCGACCGTTTCGAGTGGATAGGGAAGAAGAAAAGGCCACAGATACCGGAGATAATCAGCGGGCAGAAGGGAGACTGAAGGCAACCGCGGGGTAGGGATGAGAAAAACCTGCGAGAGGAAGCTGGGCCGTGGGTATATTGACGCTGCCCGCGTCGTCTCCACTTCATCTCCGCTTCCGCAGCGCCGCTGCAACCAAACGAAGAAATTCGGACAAAGCCCGCTGCGACGCCCAGCGTCGCGGAGAAAAGCCCGAAACAAACGGGCTCGTAGTCAGAACAGTAGGTTGCTAGATCCAAGGGCGATGATAATAGTATAAGATCAGGGGTTTGATTTTTAAGATGTTTGTCTCCCTCCTAAGTCAAATGGGCCTTTCTAAAATTCCTATAGCAGCCCTAGCTTCTTTTCTCCTTTCAATATTTCATGTAATATTCTATCGTCAAATTAGGAGGAAGGTGTAAGTTATGGACTTTGTGGGCATAATTTGATGCATCATAAGAAAATCCATATATAAATTTTGATGATAAAATTTTTTGAAATCTATTTTAATAAATTGAAAGTTGAAATGAACATTTTAACCAGATGAGTTTAATATGTCCAAAGACATTTTAATTTGATTCTAAATGAGCTTAAATTTAACGCTTAAAGCATAGTTGAAAATTCAGGACATTAGTTGAAAGAACAATCCAAGACGTGTGATGAGAGAAATTTAATGAGTTTAAGATCACTCAATTTTAATATCATTATACTGCTCAATATTCTGTTTTAATGAACATTAAATCAAATTATATTTAGTTTGATTTTGATCTATTTTTTTAAAATAATAATAAATAATGTTGGTGATGATCTCAACTTAAAAGTTCGATTATATATATATATATATATCATTATTTACATACCTAACATCTAAAAGTTTGTATTTACACCCTTAACCCTCTAATGGCATTAATAGATCGTATATACAACTTTCTGTCTCCTCCATCTCGGTTTGTGAAGAAAATATTGTATTAGGAGTCTGGACGTAGCTATGCTTTCAGACTCCAATGATATTTCACCACATGTAAGTGGCATACCCACTAATAAAAAAAAGGTGTATATATTGGTGCATGACCCAAACCAAGTCATCCCTATGCTTCAAAAACAAAACCTTGCGCGTCTCTTCAATCTCTAATTTCTTCTATCGCCATCGGGTATGGTTTTGCGAAGCGATTTTCACCTGCGATTTTCGTAGCTATGGTTTTGTTTGTTTGAAATTCTTCACATTGTTTAGTTGTGTAGAGAAGCATTCACAGTCCCTCTGTTTCGCCATATAAGTTGTGATGTTATTTGTGAACGACATGTCTAGTGAGAAATATTTATGATGAAATTTGAAAATGAAGACGAGAAGTTTGAAATGAATGTGAGTTTAGCTGCGTTTGAAATGTTGACACTAGTTTATGCTGCTTGATTTTTTTTGTATTTTGAATCAATGATATTTACTTTTTTGTTGTTTTTTGTGATTATTTTGTTGTGTTATTATAAAGTTATTTTGGTGGTGATTTTTTTTTGTGGTATTTACTGTTATTGTTGATTTTTTTTGGTTTTGTGATGATTTTGAGTGGTATTGTGATCTTATTTGGGTAGTATTGTTATGTTATTTTGGTGTTATTTTAGTACTTTGTGGTGTTATCAGACTGATATTATCGTTGTATTGAGGTGTGATTGAGGTTGTGCTTTATTCAGATTATGGTTGTTTTGTTGTGGGATTGAGGAGGTATTATAATGATTTAGTGTTTGTATTAATGTGATTTTGTGGTGTATTGACCTATTATTTTGATGGTATTGTAATATTTTGTGGTGTTATTAGAGTGATATTGTGGTTATACTGAAGTGAGATTGAGGCTGTATTTTGTTCATATTATAGTGGTTTTGTGGTGTTATTGTGATAATATTGATGTTATATTGTGATAACTTTGTGGTTGTATTGTGTTGTTATTGTGTTAGTATTTTAGTTGTATTGAGGTGAGATTGAGTTTGTATTTTGTTCATATGTGTTGTTTTTGTGGTGATATTGTGATCTTATTTTGGTAGTATTGTTCTATTATTCTTGTGATTAGACTGATATTGTCGTTGTATTGAGGTGTAATTTAAGTTGTATTTTATTCAGGTTATGGTTATTTTGTGGTGGGATTGTGAAGGTACTATAATGATTTAGTGGTGATAAGGTGATTTTGTGGTGGTATTGTCCTATTATTTTGATGATAGTCTGTGATGTTATTTGAGTGATATTGTGGTTGTATTGATGTGAGATTGATGTATTTTGTTCATACTGTAGTGGTTTTGTAGTGTTATTGTGTTGATACTAAGATTGTATTATGATAAATTTGTTGTTATATTGTGGTGTTATTGACGTAGTGTTTTGTTTGTATTGATGTGAGATTGAGATTGTATTTTGTTCATATTTGTTTTCGTTTTGTGGTGTTTAGATGGGGTTATTGTGAAGATATTATCCTATTGTTCTGGTGGTATTGTAATAGTTAATATTGGAGTGATATTGTGGTTGTATTGTTGTGTTATTAAAGTAATATTGTGGTGTTATTGTAATAATATTGTGGTTGTATTGTGGTGGTATTGTGATGATATTGTGGTGGTATGCTACTGATATTTTTATGAAGTTTTTGTTATTTTTCTTTTGGGTGTTCTTATGTTATTATGATGTTATTTTGTGGTATTAGGGTTGTGTTTGTATTTTTTTAGATTTTTTACTTATAGTTTAGTGATTTTCATACTTAATCATGTAAACTATTTTATAAATGTGTAGTTTTGCCAGATTGGAGATGTTGGTAATAATCCAATTGCAGACATATTTTTAGGCACCATTGTACACAATGAAAACGAAGCATATGAACCATGTTGTGTTTATGCACATCATATTAGATTTAATATTCGAAATGACCACAGTAGTTTTTTGTTAAAATTCGAGGAAAATTAAGTCGAAAGGTTTTTTATGTGGTAAAGTTGGCTTTAAGAAAGAGGTGAAGTTCACCAACACGATGAAGTTCAAAAAAGTGGACAAAAGGGCTGGTTGTGCAGCAATGATTCAATATGAGTTGATGTCCAGGGCAACTAGACAATTGAAAAATTTATTGAAAGTCAAAATCATTTCTTAGTGAACCCTAGTGATAAGTATCTTCTGTGTTTCAGTAGAAAGAAGAAAAATCATTGCAGATGTACTAAGATCAATGACAGAATTAAGGATTAGAGTTACAGATTCATTTAACTTTCTTTCTATAGAAATTGGAGTAGAGAAACTTGAATGTACTAAAAGAGATGTCTTCAATTTCATTTAAAAAGAAAGAAAAAAAGTAGAATTGAAAAAACTGACACTGATTTTCTATTATAATTGTTCACATAGAGACAAGTAGACAATAATATGTTTACACGAGATGAGTGTGCTAGGTTAATGAGCTTTTTTAGAGTGATGGCACGTCCAAGCATGATTATGATTGCTTTGGCGATGACATTTTTATATAAAATATAGACTAAATAAATATAATTTATGTTGTGCTTATTTTGTTGATGTGAGTCACCATTAGCAAAATGGTCTCTTCGGAGTTATTTTTTGTTGGAAGAGACGGTTGATTCGTTCAACTGGTTATTCAAAACATTTATTCATATAATAGAAGATAAGCATCCAATAATAATCTTTACTGATCAGGATCAAAAATTGACAAGAGCTATATAAGATTCTTTGACACATACATAACATAAATTATGTCAGCATATCTATAAGAAATTTCATTCGAAAGTTCATTGTGGCTTGGACAATAAGGCAGTCAAAGTCATTTTCTACAAATGCATGAACAAATGTGACTCTGAAGATGATTTTTAACAAATTTGGGCTGTCATGATTGAGAAATGAAATATACACGACAACATTTGACTAGATGATTTGTACAACATTAGATATAAGTGATCAATAACCTTTAATAAAGAATTATTTGGGATGAGAATCTTTTCAACGCAAAGAAGTGTATCCATTAATAATATTTGTTATGGTATTTCTAAACCAACAATCTCTATTACTGATTGTTTTATGGGACTTGAAAATGTCATGAAAACATGAAGATAAAATGAGAAGGACAAGGATTTCAAATGTGTTATGTCTATAATTGCTCCATTTACAAAAAACAATCTAGTGTTGAGGCAGACAACTTCATTTTATTCAAGAAAGCTGTATTCAATGTTTGAAGAAGAGTTATTACATGGGTCATGTGATCTTATTGTAGAATTCTATTAAAAATATGGATAATCAGGGGACAAACAAACCTTAGATTGTTAAATTTGAGACTTTTAATTCTGAAATTAGCTGCAATTGCAAAAAATTGAAATGATGGGGTTATTATGTGCCCACTGTCTACGAGTTCTCAGATTGAAAAATATAACAAAGATATATAATAAATATCTCCTATTGCAATAGTCTGTTCATGTTAAAACGATCATCTAAACGGTTATAGATATAAATATCTCAAAGAGGCACAAGTGATGAATGATTATTTAAGTGGCCTCATTTTCACACACACGTCCAAAATTTTTCATATCAAAATAGTACCAAATCACAAGAAAAATGAAGAAATTGAGTAATGCATGTTGGAATCACAACAAAAAAATTATTTGTCGATGTTGATGTTAAGTGGGAGAGCACCTCAGGTTAAAGAAAAAATCGAATAAAAAAAATAGTCAATAAAAAATGCAATTTGAAGGACCTAGCAAAGATACGCCCAAAGGAAATATCTAATTCCATAATAAAAGGATAATGAGAGAAACATAAGAGAGTCAAAAGTATATATTTTTGTATTCAAGATTATTTTATTATATGCACCATTACATTTCTCTAACATAATTCATAGATTGTAATACAAAAAAGAAGAAAGAACCTTCATCAGACCAAGAACCAGTTACTGCCCATGGGACACAACATGTAGGTATATAGTAAAAATTGAACATCATTAAAAAAAATTTTATCGTTACTTTTTCTTAAACATTTACTCATGATTACTCCAACATATCATAAATTGTATACATCGCAACCCACACAAACATATACCAGCCTGATGATAGACACCATTTGTGAGATGTATGTTGACCTCAATTTTGATGAGGTCTTCTCTTCTCTCTTTAGTACTTAGGATCTAGCCTTAGGCTTTTCCTTTGACTATCTTAGAGGATTAGAAGTGGAACCCACCCTTTAGAATTTCAAACCACTTCTTAAACTCTCTGCAAACTCCACAAACTTGATTGTAGACCCCTAATCAGCTAGAGGGTTGAAATCAAATGTGGAAGTTTAAAGGATGAGTTCCTATAAGACTCTTTGGCCTTAGGATCGCCTCAGGTGGCTCGGTGCAGTGAAGGCCGACTTACACACACACTACACTTATACACTACACTTTCACACACCTCCTAAAACCACACCCCTACCCAACTTGACCTCCCGACTCATGAAGGTGATTCACATGGATGGTCCTTAACCCCTAAGCCCTTGGCAAGAGGGTTATGAACAACATGATGAATGCCTCAAATGAGTCCCTTCATGGCTCATGTGGGCTTGATATGGCTTCATGGCTCAACCAAAATAATTTCATTCCACTTACATTTACCCAATCTTCAATTTTCTAAATTTTCTATTTTTGACCCCGGGACCCGGACCCACTAAACCTACCAAATGCCTCGAAACTACCCAAAATTTGCAAAATCACCTAAATTACCCAAAATTCCCCAAAATCATTCCTAAACATTTCCCTCCACTCAAATTGATCATCCATAGCCAAAAATACCAAAAATTCCAAAAATACCCCCAATACCCTCCAAATACCCAAAATGCCCCTCTTAGCCAAAAAATCAAAAAATTCAAAAAATTCCTAGAAAATTCCACAAAATCCCAAATATTCCCAATTTCATTTTGTCCAACTACACCATGGACCAATTTTGTCAATTTACCCCACTTTTGTCAAAATCCCCAATTTGACCCATTTTAACCCAAAGTGAACCCAATGTCAAACCAAACCTACCCAATTGACCCAAATTCTGGTCCAATTAAATTTTAAACTTCAATTTAACATCCACAATATCAATCTAGACCAAATCCAAGTCCAATTTGATTGACATTTGACTCCAATTTCACTTTTGACCTGAAAACCTAATTTGGACCCATGACCCAAACTTAGCCCAAACTAACCCAATTCAACTCCAATTAACCCCAAATCTTTTCTAAACCTTCCGTAAAATCCCCAAAAATAAAGCACTAACATAATTTGCCCAAAATTTGGACCCAAACCCCACTCAAATTCAACCCAAAACCAAAAAGCTCAATTTTGACCTAAACCCAAACTTAACCCAAATAGGCCCAAACCCCAAAATCCAACCCCAACAAAAGTTGAAACCTCTTTGAAACAGCCCTACAAACATTTCTCAACATTAATTTTACACCAATTTCAACATTAGCTCAACATTAGCCCAAGTTAACTCAATTTGGCCTACCATTGGCCACTTTACCAAAAAGCCCAAATTCAACTCAATTCAAACCCAAACCACCTCAAATTTGTTTCAAATTACTCATGACACATACCTAAAGAAAACCCAATAATTATTTGGCCCAACCTTCTACAAAAATTCCCATCCATAAAGCCCAAGGCCCACTCCTTTAAACCTTTCTAAAAAAGCCCATCCAAGATAAATTCAAAAGCCCAAAGTTTATGACGAAGCCCACATGAAATTTCTCTCATCATCCCTTTGATTTAAAACACTTACTAAGTTCTAAAATCTATCACCAAATAAATCCAAATCAAGCCTTATGACAATTCTCCTTAAATCCATAAAAAATTTCAACACCCTTCTTCATGAAAGTTGACTAAACTTTTCCCAAGCCAAAGATGAGCCATGAAGCCATGCATGAGCCACATGAGAGCCATGGGATCTACTTTCCACCTCACCATACCCAAGATGGCAAGAGGAGGAGGCCCTTTCCACATTCCCTTAAGGGGATTAGCCACTTCCATGACTCCACTAAACCTTGCTTAAACTTAATTGTACTTGGATGGTGACCCTTCCCCACTAATTATGCTGACCTAAACCACTTTATCTTCAACCCAAACTAGCCATGGGAAGGTGCACCTAGCCCAATCCATGCATTTGACCAATTTGAGCCAAAATGCACCCTTACCCCATTCCACTTTGATTCAAACCCTTTACACATGGCAGCCACCAATTGACTTCACAAACATCAAGCCCTGACCCACCTGAACCTGAGGATGACCGATGCCTGGCCGGCCAGCCACCAGGCCGCCGGAAATCGCCATGGCGGAGACATTGGGAGGAGCCAAATATTGAAATTCTCCCTTGCTGAGTTGCCCCATGCCCAGTGGCGATTGCAGTTGTTCTTCCCTTGCCAAGAGCAGCTGATCCCAGTCCCTAACTCCCTACGGGAGGCCCTCCAGCCTCTCCTATTTAAACACCACCTCTCTCGGCCATGGAAGATGTGCTCGAACCAACCTTAAGGAAACTCGCCAAAATCATTCCGGACTACTCCCCACACATAGAGAACTTGATCCCCACCGAAATTCCCCTGCCATTTCCTCTCGCGAGCTCAATTTCAGAGTTAAAATCCAAGCCCAAAACTCGGACACTTCTCCACAGTGAGCCAATCCCCAAATTGATTTGTCCTACACCTTCACCAGACCAAGAGAAGAAGTTTACCAGCAAAAGCCCCTTCTCCAGGCCACCCATCTGTTCCGGACTCCAAGCTTTGTAATCGGCTGTGGTCAAAATCATACCTGGACAATTCACCAGGCTAAGGGACTTCGATCTGGAGCTTGCTTGGACCCGATCGAAGGTGGCACAACTCTCGGATCGAAGCTTCACTTCTCCGAGCAAAGGTATGGACTCACTCTTCTTCCCGAGCTTACGGAGATTCTCCATTTAATTTGAATCGATTTCGATGCATGTTTACCATATGGATGTGTTCGTCTCTTCAAGACGAATCCATAGAGCATAAGAACACAAAAATCCGTTGAGAATCGAGTGAGAAATAAGGGTTAGAAGGTTGACGGTCACGGGTGCACACCAGTCGTAGACGATGACTGGGAGCCGTCGGATCGAGCGTGTATCGAGCGGATGGTCTGGATCGAGCCGGACAGCGCGATGGTACGTGAACGCGGGTCCCGGAGCGCCGAGTCGGATGGCGGCGCCGAGATTAGGAGACGACGCGTGTGCGTTCGGAGCTGTCGAGCCGAGCTGGCGCCGCGTCACTTAAGTAGGAAAATAGGATTTTTCTTATTTATTAAATACCCAAAACTTCAAAAATCCATAACTTTGTGTAGAAAAATCATAAAAATAAAATAAAAATACCCTCTTGCTCAGTGAACAGAGTAGAATAATGTGGAAAAGAAATCATTTAATTTCGTCGAATATTTGATTTTTAATGATTTATTTACTCTATGAACATTTTCAATTATCCATGCATGTATACAATTCACCATGACATGAGACCATAGGGCTTTTGAAGCCTCTGAATTTGGGGACATTCCCTGAATTTTCCAAAGTCAGAGGCCATCCTTATGAAGAGTTATTGAATTTTCAATTCTAGGTCATTATTCTGAGTATTTTAATTCCAATAATTAGCATGTTGTGAAATAAATTCTAGGAAAATTTGGAGAGGTTTCTTATGACCAGAGGACCCTAGGGAAAATAGGTTTTGAGTTAACTCACTTGGAATAACCCTAATTGGCTTAAACACCCAAAATGAAACTTTAATTAATTAGAGCTAATCATACATCAAATTGACTTGAAATCAATTCTCCACTGATCTTTAGGATCAGAGGAACCCATCATAAAAGTTTGAAGTCAATTGACTTGGTTAGCCTATTAAATGGGTTGATTAAGCCATTTAGCCAAACTTAAACTTCAAAAATTCATAACTTTCAAAATACTTTTCAAAAATTCACCAAATTGATTTTGGAGCCTCTCTGATATCAGAGGAATTTAAGAAAATTAAAATTGCAATTTTCCAAAAAAGTTGATTTTTTGCATTATTTTTAATATTTTTATAATTAAAAAATAATAAAAATCACAAAAATAATAAAATTCACCAAAATGTCACATTTTGAATTTTAATCATTTAGGAACAAACCCCATATTTTTATTAAGTCTCTATGATGAGATATCAAATTTTAAAGTCCTAAGGTAATTTTAAAATAAAAAAATGTATTTTCTAGCATTTCCACTAAAATAATTCTAATAAATCAAATAAAAATCTGAAAATTATAAAAATTGGTTCTCTGGTTTCCTTGATATCAGAGAGATTTTTGAAAAATATAAAATTCATTTTCCAACCTTTATTTTATTTTTAAATTAATTAATACTCCAAAAGTCAAAATAATTATAATAAAAATAATATAATTCAAAAAATCACCAAAATTTGTCCATGTGGTCCTCTGGTCATTAGGAATGTCCCATAATTTTCTTAAGTACAGAAACTTTCCCTTGATCATATTATTAAATTTTCCTTGAAAATCCCTATTTTCCACCAAAAATAATTACATAAATAAATTAAATACAGAAAAATCTCATTTTCTTCTCTAATGTCTTGATTGATATATGAGTGAAGTCACATAAAAATTTCAAATTCATTTAAGCTCAATTTAGTGAGTTATGAAATTAGTAAGTTTAATGGGCAAAATGGTAATTAAAATTTTAACCTATAATTAAAAATTTTAGGTTTAATTAAAAGGGTGGGTAAAATATTTGATACTAAGTTTATTTTGGATGTTTGAAACTTAGGTAGTTAAAGGGTAGAAACCTACCTAACAATTTGAAAATAATTAAAATAAACCTTAATTAAATAATTGATTAAACTTGGAAGAATAATAAAAAATTGAAATTATCAAAATAGGGATATTATTAGGAAGAAATTTATTTTTTTATTTAAAAAATCCCTAAATTAATCACCTCAATAACATTTAATTCCTAATTAAAATGATAATCCAAATTCAAGATTTAAAATGTTAAAAGACTTAATCATTAAATTAAATTAAAGATTAAAACATTTAAATTAAATCCTTCCAAAATTTCAATTAAATTAATACTTTAGCAATTAAATTAAATCATCTTTAAAATATAAAAAAAATATAAAATATTAAATTAAAATTAAAAATTTAAATTAAATTTAAATTAAATCTAAATCTAAATTAAATTAAATTAAATTAAAACATATTAAATTAAATTAAATTAAATTAAATTAAATTAAAACATATTAGATTAAATAAAAAAATAGTAATAAAATCAAGTTAAAATAAAATTAAAACTAAATTAAATTAAATAAAATTTAATTGAAAGTAAAACTAAACCAAATTAAATTAAACTAAAATTAAATTAAATTAAATTGAATTAAATATAACATCACCAAAGACATAAAGAATTCAAAATAAATCTAAAACAACTTGGACATTATTCCAAACTTAAACCCAAGTAATTGAAATTAAATTAAATCACAAATCACTTGAACATTAATTTGCCCTCAAAAGCTCATGTTGTCATAACTCCTAAACGGAGTGTTAAGTGAAGTATTACTTCACTCTTAGGATATTCAAATGTCCTAGTTCACTGAGCAAGATAACAAAACTTGAACTCCTGGATGATTAATTCATTTTGTATAATTAAATTATCTTGGACTTAAAACAATCCTAGAGGTATTGAAAAGATGTTTAAGATTCGTCTTAAGCACTTCCTCAATATGATAGAATATTTATAAGAATAATTGAACTTAATTGTTCTTTGATGAAGAAAATCGTCCTCAAACCAAAATACAAGAACCCAGACGTCATAGGAGATGACTAGCTATAGGAGTAGGACCTTGGTAGAAAATCATAACCCTTCCCTTAGCTTTACCTAGGAACTTGCTTTAAATGATTAAATATCCTAAATTGTGTTTAAGTGTAGCTTGGGATGACGGGAAGACCCTCCAGGTACGCTTTGTTTTATTGCAATTTACCTCCTTGTAATTTACTTTATCGCAAATGCACTTTACTTTTCTTGCATGATAAACAACTGTTGCATGAAAACCCATACCTTTAGGATAGTCCCTAAAACTGAAACCAAAACTAAATTAAAAGTCATTACAAGATAAAATTCACTATCACAATATTTCAAAATATAAAATAACTCAAAATTTAATCACAAACAGAACACAAAACTACAATTATAACTAAATTAAAACGTCTTGTCAGATGATCGGGAATACCTCGGATGATGTAACCTACGTGTTGGTAACGGGATTTCCCACGGTCTAAATGAAAGTGTGGAACTCATTTAGTTGAGTTTAACAAATTCATCCGGACTAAGTGAATCCGATAAAAATAACGATGTCGGAAGGATGGAACCGTGGGATCTTAACCGTGTTGTTATAATCAACTTTAAGATTTGTTTTAATTAAAACACTAAAAAAAACACTTGGACTTTAAGATTTCTAAAACCAAACTCTTCTCTTCTCTTTTGATTACAATCTTCTAAAACTAAACCTCTGCAACAACAAAGAGCTCGGAGCATGGTGGGCAGCACGGCAATCGTCGTCAACAAAACCTGAGTCTACTTCAGCAAAACTTTCTTAGAATTAAATAACCAAACCATAGAACCTTGAGATAGTCTGCCTAGTGCAACATAAATCCTCAACCTTTTGTTAGGAATTTGCATTACAAATTAAGCCCTAACCGGTCTTAGGACTCCGAGGTAGTCGTTTGATACGACATAAACCCTCACATCTTCGAGGCTATTTGTATGATCATGCCATACGAATATAAGTTCTAATTAATTAAAATTGACAAGATCAAAACATTAAATAAACATTAGGACTTTCCTAAATTCAAGCCAAACAATAAGATAGTCGGGAAATTACCAAAGTTCGCTTCGAATCTGTAATTTCTCCTACCTTTCTTCCTTTGAATTCCCAAAACAAAATGTTCCAAACTCGATCCATTCCCTATTGAAATTCTAAAATTCAATCCCTTGAAAACTTAAACTTTGAGATTATTGAGAGCGAATTATCGATTATTATCGAGAGTTCTCTTAAGTGATTCCCGTCATTTAAGATGTAATTAACTA